>CM053793.1:628122659-628172659 GCA_028749045.1 Cupressus sempervirens
TGTAATTTTTGGAAACCATAGCCAAATGTAATTGTAGAATCATGCTACTGAAAAATTGATTTAGAAAGCCTCGATCTTAGCAACTAGAGAAAATTCAACATTAAATTTTAGAGAACAATGATTATTATCAGCTGAGATTTTAAAGAAAACTATTTTAAAACTTCAAGAGAAAATCTTGTGAAATTTCATCAAGAAAAACTTATATTTGCCTCAGATTTAAACTAAATTAGTAGTTGAAAATCTCTTGAGAAAATAAATGTATTCAAGATAGAAAATTAATAAAATTTAATGATTGCATGTTTGACAAGATCTTAGCCATGTGAAAATAAAAAAATGTATGCTTCAGTTCTTTTTCGAGAAATATAATTTTTGGATTTATTATTTATTAATTTTGGAAAAATAGATTTGTTTAAAAAATAATTTTTTTTATCAATTATAAAAATTAGAAAAAATTAATTAAATATTTTTGGAAAAAAATAATTATCTATCAATTCAAAAAATTGTATAAATACTACTCATTTATTTGAAATGTGGAAGTTAGTATTAATGATTCCTTAAGCCTAGTTAAACTCTTAGTTGCATATAAATGATTTTATATTTATTAATGCAACATGGAAGTTAATAAATAAATAATTGTAATTTTATTATATTTTAGTAGAAGTTATGGTTGAGTTCACTTTGTAATCACCTAGTTAATAAAGTTAATAACTATTTGACTTTATGAAAGAAATTATAAATAATTCAATTAAATTTATAATTTTATCTCTAGTTATCAAATGAATTAAAAGAAAAGTAAATATTAATATTGGACTTAAATAGAAGGCGAATTAATATTTAGAAATGAAATTGATAATAATATTATTTAAGATTATTTAAATTAATAACATATTAACTAAAATATTTAGACACACATTAAAAATATATGTTAGAGATTTTTCCTTGCCCATGCCTTGAGGTCTTGTATAGGCTAAGGATGGGATTGGGATGATACAGGTAGTGAGAGGTATGAGTAGTTTCCCATGTCTTCATGAGAGTGTAGTTTGGTTCCGAATGGGTCACATTGAGGGTTCGAGGTCTAGAGTGATCAATCTAGGATAACTCAATGCTTGAGAGTCCAGGTTCTAGTGAGAGACCATAGGAAAAACAAAAGTCTATGTCTCCTTTTGTAAAGAAAAAGGACATTAGAATGTGACTATTCAACTTTAGTAACAAAAAAATGGTATTTGTGTTTCGAATTTGAAGATGATGTAAACTAATGAAATATGTAGAATTTGATGAATTTAATGCCTATTATTTTAATAATTTTTTTGAGTAAGAATTTATTCAATTTTAAAAAAATTTGAAGTCCCTTTCTAAACCCTAAAACATATAGGGTGTAGTTCTTATCAACCAAGTATATGCAAATCATCTCTTTTTGTTTTGATTTGAAAATATCTTGTAGATGACTTGTATAGCTATGGAACAAAAAAAGAAATTATTAGTTTCAATGTATATTTCATTTGTTATAAGTACTCAAGGTCAACCTCATTAGTATCCAACAATTTTTTCTACCTTTCAAAACTTCCCTATCAAATCTACAACTTTTTGAAAATAAAATACATATTCATTAAGAGGACTCTCTCCTCTAGAGATGAATATAATTTTTTTATTATTTTGACATGATATAGTATTTTTTTCCATTTTTTGAGGGAGAATCTTCTGAAATGTTTAAATATTGACTTATAATATTTTGAAATTATAACATATTATAACTAATCAAAACATTTAGAAATTTATATAATGATGATATTGAATCTGAGATCTATAAAATGGTATTTTTTCTTTTTGATAAAAAATGAGTTTTCATAGAGAAATGAGATCTGACAAAAATAGGTTTTGGTATCCTAGAAGGTGACATAGATATGTGATTTTACCAACTAGTCCAGGGTAACTCAAGTAGTTTGACCATGTGATGACACTCCCTAGTATGTAGCCCGAGTCTCCTTCATGGTTTTTAATATTTGCCTCTGATGGTGTACTTGTTGGATAGGAGGTCTTATATTATTGATGGTTGACTTTTATTGACAAGTTTTAGTTATTCATTAGTGGTGTAGTCATGGATGTTGCTTTGGCAGTTAATTTATTGTGAGTTATTCTTATCATTGTAGTTATTATTAGTGATTTATTCTCATTTATATGATAGTTGTTTATACATTGGTTATTATACTTTTTCCATTTGGCATTGATTTAGAAGTTAGTGTTTGAAATATAAGGTAGGCAAGGTTACTAAGTGGGGGGTGAACCAAGAATCAATAAAATTTGAAAGATTTAATTATTTAACCAATTAATTCTTCATATAATATTCTAGTCTAATTGCATGCATGAAAAAATGAAAGCATTAAACATTCATAACACTTTTGACACATAATATGGTAACCTAGAAACCTTCCAATTAGAAAGTAAAACTGGAGTGGGGATGATACCCACGAGCTTTAGCACTATAGTATAAAGTTAACCTATTAAGGCTTACAATTAATCACTTATGGTGATCTTCCCTGTTAGGAGCAATAAGGACTATGAGGTCCACCTCGTTATAGGATATACAAACATACAATGAATTATGCACCTTGTCTTGAAAAACTTCCCCTTCTCCAAACAAATTGTTTCCCTTTCTTCTTCTTTTTTTATCTAAATAATTCTACATTGAGCTCTTTTAAAATAATGCAAATGATTACAAAAAGAGATGAAAATTTTGGGCAAATGCACACAATAGTGAAGCATTCTTTTTTATTAAATATTCAAATTTTTATTTAGTTCTAAGTTGTTGTAGAACATATATTTATTGTAAAATCTATTTTTGTACCTGAAATTCTCAAACTACAATTTGAATCAAAGTTTGTTAATTAAATTGAATATGATAGTGATTTGAGGCATCTATCAAAATAGTTTGATCATGTAAGTATCTCCCTTAGGATACTTAAATATTCCACTTTAAACATCAAATTAGTTTTAGGTCTTATTATACATCATTACTATAGTTATATTGTATCAAGAAGCACACCATGAAAATTTTGGGCAAATGCACACAATAGTGAAGCATTCTTTTGTATTAAATATTCAAATTTTTATTTAGTTCTAAGATGTTGTATAACATATATTTATTGTAAAATCTATTATTGTACCTAAAATTCTCAAACTACAAATTGAGTCAAAGTTTGTTAATTAAATTGAATATGACAGTGATTTGAGCCATCTATCAAAATAGTTTGATCATGTAAGTATCTCCCTTAGGATACTTAAATATTCCACTTTAAACATCAAATTAGTTTTAGGTCTTATTATACATCATTACTATAGTTTTAGGTCTTATTATACATCATTATTTATTTGTACATTTTGCAGCATATAACCTACAATGCTAGAACCAAATTGTAAAATGCCTCCCATAGTGTCATTGTCCTATGCATCTTGATTGAGTTATATTTAATAGGGTCTCCATTTGTACAAGGAAATTGGCTACTACTCTATGGGAGCTTTAGGAAATAGTGACCTCATCGACAATGCGAAAAGACATCGTACAGAATTACATGCTTAAGAAGAGCTCACAAAATGGTCACCAAAAGAAAAACATCTCCTGATGGTGGTTCATTGGATTCTATCCTTTGTAGCATTGTTTTATTTTTTTGAGTTGGTTTAGATGTCATTTCTTGCAATGGTGTTTCCTTTCCTTGATCTCAGTTGTATGTCATTTCCTGCAATAGTGTTTCATTCTCTAATCTAGCCTGGATGTCATGGGAAATTGAGACAAGTCATTCTAATTAAAAGTGGAAATCAAGGCTTTTTGATTTGACGTGTATATATGACAAGAAATAATAGATAAATCAAATCAATTGTGAAAATGGAGTGAATTGTGGTTGGAAAATTGGGTGGCAATGATGTATCCTATGGTCATCCACAACTTTAAAGAAGCTATCTATTGTTGATGGGGAAAATAGGTCATGGACCTCATAGAAGGGAATGCCTTCGGCATAATTATTTAATTACTAAGCATGTTACTTTATAGGTAAAAACTATTATTATCATATCATTCAATACTATTATAAATATGCACATTTATCAAAGGTAATATTTTATTATTATTATTATTATTATTATTATTATTATCAATTACTATTATTTTTAAATTATTTTGTAATGGTAATAATTCAATATAGTATATTGAGTAATTTTATGAAGTTATATTATGTCAATGCAAATGGTCCATATTAAAATGATTAATTGGGTACAATAGTTTAGTAAGAATTAATTGAATACATATAGTTTTACTAAAGTAAGACTAATATATACAATAGTCATATGTTCTTATGGGGTTATGACAGTCCACTCCTCTCAAAGTTATGACATCCTAAAATTGTGCAAACGAATTTGTCAAGACATGAAAATTGGCATACTTAAAATATTTCCAAAGTAGAACATAGTGGTACAATCCATTTGGTCTCACCTGTCATGGATTCAGAGTTATGACATCCCAAACAGGGCCATCAATCAATCTAAACTTTTTGACACTAGTAAAACTTTCTAAAATCCATTTGGAATCACATTTGAAAATTAGTCAAATAGATTCATCATAGGCTCAAATTTGAAACATATCATGTGTTTGACCTCTAGAATGCAATGCAAAAGGAATTTTATCACTTTGGTCAACTAGGTCAAAGTTATAACTAATCAAATAGGGCTTCAGAATTTTGAGCAATATGCATCAACATGACAATAGTAAACAATCAATTTTAAGGGATTCAAAACATAGTCAAAACATATCTAAATAACTTTTAAAATGACACATAGGTTCTCTCTTATGCATACTAAATGCTCCCAAAGAGGAAAATCATGAAACTTAATTGGGTGCAAGATATTCAAATACAAACTAGGCTTCCGATCATTGTTTGACACTTCGGCAAAAATCCAGATTTGAACAATGCTCAAAATGATGCTTTACAGAATAATTCAAAATGGAAATTTATCATCAGAGGAAATGTGCATATACTAAGTGTGGAGTGTTAAAAATCTGAAACACTTCATAGGCCTCAAAGTGACAATTGGATACACATGCATAAAAAAGCTCTTATAGGGGCTCAATTTGACTCAAAATTTAGAATGGTACTCAAAATTAGGAATGCAAATTTGAGTCCCGTTAGTGGCTCTTTATGGGAATGTATGTCCCTTGTGGGTATGGAAATGATTCAGATCTCTAGAAATTGAAGACCATTCAAAAAAATTCTAACAAGAAACTTTATTGAAAGCATGAAAACTACTCCTGAACTACACAAACGATGGCCCCAGACCACTGAGGCTTAACAAAACTTCTTAACTCTATCATATAGCTTAATTTAATTTCCATTTTCATGAGGTAAGATGAAAACATTGTTCCTATTGATCTCACCAATCAGATTAGTATTATGAATTAATTCACTTGGAAAAACATAATTACTCTCTTCACTGTCATAGTGCATATGCCAATTAGAATTTACTTCAAAATCATGCTCACTATGAGAGGGCAGATCAAAATGCTCATATAAACTAGAATAAAATTGAAAATCTTCATGAACATATGACTGATGCATGCTATTAATAGGAAAGACAAAGATTTCATACTCTAATTCATTCAAAAAGTTTCACATGTCAAGAGTTTACTACTCACTTTGTGTAATCAGGTGTGAAGAATACATAAAATCTAATTTCTTCTCACTTGTAGTCATATTAATCATCTGATCAAGTTTATCACATGCTGAAACTTTTTCACACTCAAACAACTATTTAGTCACCAAGTTTGAAAAACTATCATGAAAGTGCTCATATATAATATGCTTATCATAATCATAGTCTCCATCAAACAACTTGTTAGAGTGAACTTTAAAATCATAAAACTCATCATCACAAGATTTATTAGCATATAAAGAAAACTCAAACTTAGAATCACAACTTCCATCCATTTCCTCCTCTTTAACATATGAACAATCAAAATGGACTTCAGTATCATCAACATGAAAAGAATCTGAAACAATACAAAATTTCTCCCTAATAGTATTCTCCAAATAAGACAAGTCATCATGCATATTGAAACTTGAACTATTATCACATACACCTCCAAAATTGGACAAAGAATGTTTTGATTTTGTATCATTTTGAGCATCAAACTTCAGGGAAAGGACTTCGTCTTAAAAAGAAAAATTGCAAGGGAAAACCAGATCACTCTTAAAAACATCTACATACCTTTTAAGATTGTGAGCCAATAATTCTGAGATTTCATCAACATTCAACAAAGCTTCATCATAAGTTTGTTCTTCTTGGCTATGGGTGGTCTAAAAAACTTGTAGCCATAGTACTATTAGTAAGATAATCTAAAAAATCAAAATCCTTATCTAATGCAAGTAAAGGGAGAATAACTAGAACCAAAGGCTCACCTAGCTATCCAAACCATCCTGCAAGAGTTAACACAATGGAAGCAACGCAAGGTATAACAACCAAAGGAGGAAGAAGAGTGAAATACTTTTATTGATTCATCAAAATATCTTCATACATACCCTGTTGTGAGGCCTTTTGGGTTATGGCCAAATACAAATACAACTTTCAAATCCATGATCCAGCTTCAAATTCACATTTCTAGACACATATCCTCTTCTTTCTATCTTCTCTAAAATTTTCCTAACTCTAAGCCTAAACATCCTATTTATACTTGCCAAAATAGCTTACAGAACATTCTAGAACATAGAGAAGCTACAAGCTGGCTCTCAAGAAACATAAATACCTATACCAAATTAAATGTGAGTAGAGTCGACCCAAGCTAGAACTAGACATAGACAACTCAAAAAACATAGGGAAACTCGGTAGCCATTGGAACTCGGTAGCAATTGGCGCTTCAAAGCAAATGGAATTCAGTAGCAACTAGCATTCAACAACAACTAGAACTCAGTAGCAACTAGCACTAGGTAGCATCTGAAACTTGGTAGCAACTGGAACTTGGTAGCAACTGGAACTCGGTAACAACTGAAACTCGGTAGTAACTGGAAACTTAGTAGTAACTAGAGCTCAGTAGAAACTAGAACTTAGTAGCAACTGGGAATTGGAACTTGGTAGCAACTAGCAGAAAGAACAAAAGTACAGGATTAGAAGGAAACCCAAGATGCTCCTACATTAGACAACCACGGTTGGAGAAAAATGATTCTCCTGAACCATGCAAGTGTCACAACCTAAGCTAAATCCAACTTAGATTGAGAAATCCATGTAGCATCTTCAATAGGTCCATTCTTCCACATCACCAAATACTCATAGTAATCTTTTCCTGTTGTGCTCTTACAAATTCTCTGACTCAATATCTATTCAACTTCATCAATCTACTTCTTAGGATAACCACCAGGTACAAAAACTTCATCATCTGACTCATGAAACTTATATAAATTAGATTTATTGAATATAGGAGATATATCCATGTCATCAAGTAACTCAACTTCATAAGCATTACCACTGTCAAAATTCTTCAAGATCTTACAAGGTCCAAATTTCTTCATCTTTAGCTTACTATATGTTCAAACTAGGAATCTTCCTTTTTTCAAACGAACCATCACCTCATCACCAACTTGAAAATCATGGTGTCTTCTAGACAGATCAATATTCTCCTTATACTTCTAATTACTCTGTTCCAACCTCAACTTCACTTCCTTTTGCAAAGACTCCATAAAATCAGCAAATTCTTCTCTTGCAGTGCTTTTCTTTTCTTCACTAGCAACATCTCTCAAATTTGATATAACTCTAGGATGCATTCCAATCACAATCTCAAACAGTGTCTTCCTTGTATTCCTATTCACAGAATTATTATATGTAAATTCAGCTTGTGCAAATACCATCTCCCAATTACTTTGCTTATTCCCAACTAAACATCTCAACAAATTTCCCAAACTTCTATTCACAACCTCTGTCTATCCATGTGTCTATGGATGGAATGTAGAACTGAACTTTAGCTTAGTACCCATCTTCTTCCACATAGTCTTCCAAAAATAACCAACAAACTTACTATCTCTGTCTAAAATGATACTTCTTGGTAATCCATGCAGTCTCACAATCTCCTTACAAAAAAGTTCAACAACATGATCAACATCTGATGTCTTCTTACATGGTATGAAATGAGCCATCTTAGAGAATCTATCCAGTACAACAAATATGCAATCATACCCTTTCACTATCTTAGGCAATCCAAGAACAAAATCCATACTAATGTCAGTCCAAGGTTTCTCAGGAATAGTAATAGGTGTATACAAACTAGTATTTTGACTCACTCCCTTTGCAACTTGACAAACTCCACAACTCTTTAGAAATTTCTAAATATCCTTATACATTTGTGACCAATAATACTTCTCTTTTAGCAAACTCAATGTCTTATCAATTCCAAAATGTCTAGCTAATCCACCACTATGTTTTTCCTTAATTCGATTCAACCTCATAGAACTTCTAGGAATACACAATTGAATACCTTTGAAAAACATACCTTCTTGAATGAAATATTCATCATACTTACTTATGTGATCTATTAGATTTGGTGCTCTACACTCTCTCCACACCTTAGAAAAATCATGATCAACATCATACAACTCTTTCATTTCATCAAAACCAAGAACTTCAACCTTCATTTCAGTCAAAAAAGAACATCTTCTACTCAATGCATCGACAAATTTGTTACTAACTCCACTCTTATGCTTGATCACAAATGTAAAACTTTGTAAATACTCAACCCACTTCATATGTCTCTGATTCAATTTATGTTGACTTCCCAAGTACTGTAAAGCTTTATGATCAATATATAGTACAAACTCCTTAGGAATCAAATAATTTCTCCACTTATTTAATGCTTGAAAAATAGCATAAAACTCTTGATCATACATGGAATCTTTCATTTTAGCATCATTCAAATTTTCACTAAAGAAAGCAATAGGCTTACCTTCTTGACTTAATATAGCTCCTATTGCATTACCACTTGCATCACATTCAACTTGAAATACTTTGTTGAAATCAAAGAAAGCCAATACAGGTAATTCAGAAACCTTTTATTTCAGAGTCTCAAAACTCTCATAAGCTCCATGTGCCCACTTGAATTCCTTTTTATCTCCCCTCATTATATCATTCATAGTGTTACAAACAACACTAAAATTCTTTATAAACTTTCTATAAAAACTAGCCAAACCATGAAATGGTCTTACCTCACTCACATTCTCAAGTGTAGGCCATTCCAAAATTTCTTTAACCTTTTTAGGATCCATCTTCAAACCATCAGCTGAAATCACAAATCCCAGATACATAATCTCCTCTTGCATAAAAGAACACTTTTTAAGATTAATTAACAACTTTTCATCTTTCAACCTCTATAATACTTGTCTAATATGCTCAAGATGTTCTTCGTTAGTTTTGTTGAATATCATAATATCATCCAAATAAACAATCAAAAACTTACCCAAAAATATTTTTAGAACTTCATTCATCAACCTCATGAAAGTACTAGGTGCATTAGTCAAACCAAAAGGCATAACCAACCATTCATACAAACCATCTTTTTTCTTGAAAGTAGTCTTCCATTGATCACCTTCTTTGATTTTGATCTAATGATAGCCACTCTTCAAATCAATCTTAGTAAAATACTTTGCTCCACTCAGACAATCCATTATGTCATCCATCCTCAACATAGGAAACCTATATTTCACTGTGATTTTGTTAATAGCTCTAGAATTAGTACACATTCACCATTCTCCATTCTTTTTGGGTGCTAATATAGTAGGTACAACACATGGACTCAAGCTTTCTTTGATCAAACCTTTCTGCAACAATTGATGCACTTATCTGTTAAGTTCTTCATTCTCTACAAGTGTCAATCTATATGGTTCTTTGTTTGGAAAACTAGCTCTAGGAATCAAATCCATGCAATGACTTATGCTTCTTACTAGAGGTAAACTATTAGGAATATCATTAGCAATAATATCTTTATACTTCTTCAACACTTCTGTAATTTCTACTGGTACTCGGTTGGCAATATCTGCTATCACTCGGTCATTACTAGCTTATGTTGCTTGGTCATTACTAACAACACTCAGTCCTCTAGGAACTATGGAAAAATAGACCTAATTCTTTTTCATTTCCTTTTCAAATTGTTTCCCATTAACCATGCAAATTTTTACAGCAGTATAATTAACCTCATCTAGACTTTCAATCAAAGGCAACAATGTTTGTTTCTTCCCATTTACCCAAAGAGTATATTGATTCACTCTTCCATCATGTGCATCATATCTACCATATTTCCAAGGTCTACCCAACAAAATATGACAACAATCCATGGGCATAATATCACAGAAAACTTGATCAAAGTAATGTCCAATTTTGAACTTCATAAGGCATTGCTCACTTACCAATATCTTATGCTCATCTCTGATCCATGAAACATGATAAGGTTTGAGATGTTTTAGCCTTTGCAATTGCAACTATGTAACCAGCTCCTCTAATGCCAGATTTGTAGAACTTCCACTGTCAGTTATCACTTTGCAGCATTTTCTAGCCATCTTACACCTGGTCTTGAAAAGACTTCTCCTTAAAATAGGTTCTTCATCACTTCCTTTATTACATAAGACTCTTCTCACCATCATATTTTCTCTAGCCTCAGGTCCACTTGGTGAACTCTCAATGTCTTCTTGAATCACAACAGTTCTATTATTTTGCCCACTTTTAGAGGATCTACATTCAAAAGATCTATCCCCTTCTTTGCCACATCTAAAACAATTACCATGAAATCCACCTCCAGAACAAGAATTACCTCTTCCTTGGTAAGAATTATTGCCTCCTTGGTAATAATTACCACCTTTCCATTTGGTCTTTCTTTTGTCATCATTCTTCCACTCAAATTTTCCTTTATCCTACACAAAACTTTCAGATTTGCCACCTTCACCATAAGATCTACCTCTACCTCTCTGAAATCTGCCACCTCTACCTCTTTGTCTCTATTCATGCTTCTTTGTCAAGATCTCCTTAGCCTTCAAGGCA
Organism: Cupressus sempervirens; assembly: GCA_028749045.1. Classification (NCBI taxonomy): domain Eukaryota; kingdom Viridiplantae; phylum Streptophyta; class Pinopsida; order Cupressales; family Cupressaceae; genus Cupressus; species Cupressus sempervirens. Next base: position 628,133,712 of record CM053793.1, read on the forward strand.
TATTGGTATGCTTCTTCCACACTCTCCAACTTCACAAAACATATTTCATCTTGTATTTTAGATCTCAATCCATTTATGTACCTTGAAATTTTCTCGACATCATCATCCACATGTCTAGATCTGATGTCCAATCTATAGAATTCCTTGGTATTTTCTTTCACACTCATGTCTCTCCATTTCAAACTTTGCATCTTTCTCAACAAGCTAACTTGGTAATCAAAAAGGAGGAATTTTTTCTTTACCTTGTTCAACATCTTTGGCCAAGTTCTAATCTTCTCCTTTCCTCTCCTTTGTCTATTAATTTACAAATGTTCCCACCATAGTGATGCATGACCTTTCAACCTAGTGACTGCAATCTTCACCTTTTTTTTATCATGAGTGTTTTCATACTCAAAGAAATTCTCCATAATAGAGATCTAATCCAACATAGCATTGGTGTCCAATTTTCCATCATAAGGAACAACTTCTAGAATAGGCTTTGAATTTTCCCTAGACAACACTCGCAACAATCTTTCCTCATCTTGATCTTCTTCAAGTTCTAGATTATGATTTGGTATTTCTGGTTCATCATCACTTACATCATCAGGATGTGCTCCTCTCCTCTAGGTTGTCTCCATAGCATCTAATCCAAGTACAATTTGTCTCAACTAATCCAATATAGCATCATCAACATTTCTTCTACCACGAACCATCTTTACAAATTAGGTTCCTACAAGATCATAACCCTCTGCAAGTTATAGGTCAAATCCATAGATCTACCACCCTACAACCAAATCCCAAATCAAGGTTCTACTCAATCCAATATCCACAAGGACAAAGCTCAAGCTGTGATACCAACTGACACAGGCAAAGGGAGAATAACTAGGCCCAAAGGCTCACCCAACTATCTAAACCACCTTGTAAGAGTTAACACAATAGAAGAAAGATAAGGAACATCAACCAAAAGAGGAAGAAGAGTGAAATACTTTTATTGATTCATCAAAATATCTTCATACATGCCCAACTGTGAGGCCTTTTGGGTTACGGCCAAATAAAAATACAACTTCCAGATCCATGATCTAGCTTCAAATTCCCATTTCTAAACACATATCCTCTTCTTTCTATCTTCTCTAAAATCTGCCTAACTCTAAGCCTAAACATCCTATTTATACTTGCCAAAATGGCTTACAGAACATTCTAGAACATAGAGAAGCCACAAGTTGGCTCTTAGCAAACATAAATACCTATATCAAATTAAATGTGAGTAGAGTCAGCCCAAGCTGGAACCAGACATAGACAACTCAAAAAATGTAGGGAAACTTGGTAGCCACTAGAACTTGGTAGCAACTGACACTTGGCAGCAAATGGAATTCGGTAACAACTGGCACTCAGCAGCAATTGGAACTTGGTAGCAACTAGAACTCGATAGCAACTGGCACTTCGTAGCAACTAAAACTCAGTAAGAACTAGAACTCGATAGCAAGTAAAACTTGATAGCAACTAGAACTCAGTAGCAACTAGAACTCAGTAGCAACTAGAACTTAGTAGCAACTGAAAACTCAGTAGCAACTGGAGCTCGGTAGCAACTGGAACTTAGTAGAAAGTGCAAGATTCCAAGGAAACCCTAGATGCTCCTACATCATTACCACAACATGTTTTCTCTTCTTTATGGGTAAAAGTACAAAGTTGTGTTACTTTTCAGGTTGACTTATCAAAATGACTAAATTTGAGTATTTCTATCCAAAAACTGATTTTGTTCAAACATGTCATCCAGATAAATTCATTCTAGATAAGTTATATATGTTCTCACACTTTTCCAATTTAAAATGTCTATTAAATGCATGTTCTATACTGGTTTGTATCCAATTACTAAAGAAATAAAAGTATTTAAGAAAACAGATGTTTCAGTAACTCTTACTATTTTTAATGATATTTTTTAGTAACATCTAAACACCATTTTATAAAGCTCAAAGGCAAGAATATTCTCATATAGAGATTATATTGTTTTAATTAGATATATTATATTGTAATTAAGAAATTATACAAGCATGTATTTTAACACTCGAAAAGATGTCCATTTTGAGAAAGACAAAAATATTAAATCATATTAAAAAATTAAAAGTTATATGACATTCTAGAGGAAACGTTCCTCTTCTAGAATGTATAAGTTTTCTTTAGGTTAGAATAGATTTCTTTAGAAAAATATGGTGAGAGATGAAAACTATCGATTTCAAGTGAACTGAAATTTGAATCATTATAAAAGAGAAAATAAAGGTCTAAAGTCAATTTTTATTTTTGATTTTCCTAGCTATATGTTATCTATAACATATTCTAAGTTCAAATGGAAATAGGTATATTTCCATATTGTTTTGTAGTGGAAACTAAACCCCTAATTTTCAATTTTTTTGGAAACTAAAAAATTATCTATAAAAATTAGGAAAATATATCAATTCTTATTCCAAATAATTATTAAAAATTGTAATCCTAAACTTTGTCCATTTATACTCATTTCATTAGTTTACTTCGTTTTCAAATTCTAAATAATAACACCACTTTTATATCATTGAAGGTGAATAGTTATACTTTTTTTAGCCTTTTCCTTTACAAAAGGGTGACACAGGCTTGTGGTTTTACCCTTATACAATACATCAATATTAGATACTTCATTATTATCATTTCCATCACAAGAAGAGTTATCCATACTGTTGTTGTAAATTTCTACACTCTCATACATACTATCACATGATTCATTTTGAGATATTTATCCATCTTTATCTTGGTAACTGAAATCATCTAATTCACTAGATCTAAAATCCCTCTCTTCATAATCACAAGACACATCATCATTATCATGGATTGGTCACATTCATTATTATCTTCAGCACTTTTACTCTTATTATCAAAGGATTCTGTACAGAATTCATTGTTACTCAAATCACTCTCAAATTTCTTGAAAAGATCTTCAACATGCAAAATATTTTGTAATCTCAAATGTGTTTCCCAATCAACTAAATCAGACATAAAAGCATCTAGGAAAACAATAGGCTATGAAGACTCCTTAGGTCTTAAAGAAAAATGGAGCTCCAAGAGTGCTAATTTGAAATTCATATAAACTTGAATATTAGATTGACACTGTATACTTCCTAGTACATTTCTTATGAAAGTAATAAGTTCAGTAAAGAATTCCCTTTCCAACATAGCAACCTCTTCAATCACACTTTTATAACTTGGTAAACTAACTTCAGATCTAAGATCTCATTCCATCTTGAAATGAAAACATTGAACTACCTCTTTCTACAAGTGTTGAATGTCATAAATAGAGGTAACCATTTTATTCACTTGACTTCCATAAAAAATAGAACATGTGAAAATCAAAATACCTTAAGTGTTGATACTGGAAATTGATCTATTGGTTTTGGCACAGGTGTAAACCTCAAATTCTTCACATCACCAATGAAAACCATGTAGGTCCTCCACCTCCTTGAAGAGGAAAAATAAATCACTATTGTGATTCATTTTTTAACATTAAAATTCTTAGAACAGCATATGCATACAACACTTAAACTTATAAATCAAGAACTTATAACTTTTTTTCCAAGAACTGCTTATCAAAAGTTTCAGATCTGCCCATACAAGTTGAAAGTCCTTCAAAATTTTGAATTTGAAATCAACTAGGAAATTGGTGCAGAGATTTAGAGTCACAACTCACACTTGTTAGAAAGATTTGAAATGTAATTTGTCACTTGACAAATCTGAAACTAGACATTTAGTTTGTAGGAAAAATGTGCAAATTGTCAAACCACTCTTGAAGATTTAAAAAATTAGAAATAAGAACAACATATCTTATCATTCTTGACTTTGAACTTTTACAACATCACTTCAAAACATTACCTTGATGAATTGATTGATGATGAATTCACTAGTGACAATGCAATTTACTTTCAACTTTCTAATTATTGTTGTCCTAAATAAGGTAACCACTAGGATACATGATTTTTTGAGTAATAAACTAGAAAGCACATCAAAAAAACTTATTGTTGCAAAAATTTTCATGCACTTCTTTTCATTTTATTAAATCTCTTTTTAGATTCTTAAGGTTTATCTATCATATAGATTCAATACATTCCCTTGCAAAGTCTTCATTTTGTTGGCTCCTAAATTAACATCTTTTCAATGACCCAATGATAGGAAAAAATACATCTAGGGGTATCTAATTTCCATGCTCAACATATCTATTCAGATACTAGGGCCAACTATAAGGCTATACTCCTTCTTCAGGCTCTACAAATACTAGGTGAGTGAACCTCAAATTCATTCATATGGTATCAATACCTAAAACATATATCTGAATCTAGATAAAGAAGATTGAAACCCTAATTCTTCTATCCTTATGTAAACAACACAGACATGAAACAACTAATAACATGACCTATGAACTTGATAAACTAAGTGAGGGCAAATCCTTTCAGCTCTTCAAAATAAAATGTAAAAGACTTTGATTAATGTGTTGATTATAAGAAAAACCAAGATATGAACAAAAAAACATTTAGACCCTATAGTTGATTAGTGTCTTAGCTATTGGGAAATTCCACAAATTACTAACACATATCCTTGGAAATCATATCAAGACTCCAGATCTATCCATTCGCCTTGTGAATCAGATATTTGCATCAAAATTGGATCTCATGCCTGACCTATCCCTTCATGAAATTTGCAACCCCATAATGGTAAATCAAGTATTTACATGACTCCTTGAATCATAAGTGAAATATACCAAAACATATAAACTAAAATAGATTCCAACTAGATTTGTGCTCTTTATTCATAAACTATAGAAGATTATAGACATCATAAACATGAGACAAGAATTAGATTGAAGATAAACTTGTTGCTGCATTTTATTAATTTACTTGAAATAAATACATAAAGAATATATGAAAATGACTCATAAAATAAATCAATAGATCAGAACTATATGTAAAAATACATTAACTATTGTTCATACAAGAGAAAAATGTTGTGCATGGTAGTATCATAGCTAGAGCTCAACTCAATAGCCTACAAACAGAAAACCACCAACCACCCTATAGAAAGAGAAGAGAAGAAACTAAATAGAAAGGATGAAATCTTAGATTAGTTATGATTTTACCATTTTTCCACTTGAAGAACTTCCACTTGTTCATGTAAAACCTCTCTCTACTCTCTTCCTTCAACTGAAAATCATATCTCCATAATTATGTTTGAAAAATGCTTGAAATTGCCCAAATGATGAAAAAAGAACCATCTACAAAACATGTTGAATCTGATGCTGAAAAGAAGAGCCAAAACATCCACCAAATGTTTGCGAAGGAAAAATAACACCTCTAGGAACAATTTTCCCAAATCTTGAACCACCAAAATTTTCTATTTTCTCTCCTAACTGATTCTAAAGCTTCATCATGACAAACAACTATTATACTGAGAATACCCCAAATTTTACAAATCTACCTATAACTTTTATCATGGAATACTTGACATATTCTAACTCCAAAAATGGAAAATTCATCTTCTCCCCTTTCCAATGGTATACTACACTCTATATTTCAACAAAAAATGAGGCCTCTAGCATGCATTTGAAGTTTCAGGCCCTTGGCCATGATTCAAAGAATTTAAATGTTGAAACTATTTAACCATTTCATATAGTTTCAATTTACATTATATCCCAATTTTACTTTAAAATTTAGATCTTAGATTTCATGTGCAGTGGAGATATTTCAATTTTTTTAATATTTAAAACTTTACATCCATTGCTTCATACTTATCTCAGTCAAGCCTCTAGTTGACAACCATATGTCACATCTAGATTGGTCCCCACTATGCCAAAGGGCACAACTATGTAACTTCTAGGCCTCAATCTATAACTGCACCTTCACCCAAGAAACCACACACAAACTGTTTCATAGCTTCATTGTGGTTAGGCTTAACCGGCATCTAACCAATCCAAAGTTGTGATTACCTTAATCACACCCTCGCACCTTATTTCCTTAATCGAGGATTCTATCTTGTGATGGTTCAACTATAAATTAATTTGACTATTTTATGTCGTCAGCATAGTTAGGCCTAATCATAGCTTGACTATTGCGATCACACAATTTGGGCCCACCTCAAATTGCATGAAACATGGCACTCATCAATTTTCCTTCCGGTCACCATGTCACATCCTATTGTCATTGTACTTTGGTTTAAAATTTTTTGCATCATCATCGACAGTTGTCCATGTGTTGGCCCCTCACATATGAGCCTTACCTCTAAAAGGCATGTATCTTAAAGACAATAGCTTATTGAGTCTTGGTGTATAAAAAGAGTTAAAAGGTTCACCTCCTCCCCAATGTGGGACAAAAGTTGTGAGCTATTTTTTGTTTATTTCACTCGGTACCAAGCTTGTTTGTCTCCTCTCATGTTGATAAATCCACATGAGCACCCAAATCTCCACAAGGCACAGAATAAGTCAATGCTTATCAGGTCAAATGTTTAATGATTTTATCTTTTAATCGATGCCTTCCATGTCCATCACTGCCATATAGTTTTTCCCTAATTGTAATAGAAAATTGTGTGCTTCACATATCAGATTTGATAACAAATGTTTTGGGAGCACTTTTTTCATCCCTCAAATTACTATGGAGGATGACACAAAAATACTTATAAGGAACTTAATTTTATTTGAAAAGTGTCAAAGCTACAGATTATCTCTAGAACCCACAATCATCTCAACTTATGTGCATCTAGGGGACAACTTAATTGACACTACCAACGATGTTGACCTTATTAAGAAACATAAGGTGATCAAAAGGCTTGCAGGTAGTGATGAAGAAGTAGTTGCAATGATGAATGATCTATGGAAAGGAGTCATTGTCTTTCCATTTTTCTCAAATTGTGCTTGCTATTAGACTAAGGATGGACTCTTCAAAACTAATAACAAGATCCATTAAAACCATATTTAACATCTTAACTTTTTCCTTGTCCAAGAACTGCCATTAATTAGATGCTCACATAGCTATTTTGATATGGATTTCTCACCTTTGGTAACCATGAAATGAGAGATATTACATTGTCCCTCTCTAGCTATGGATCTCCTCTTCTTTTTTCAATGTAATCAATGCACCACCATCAATTTCAAAGCCATCTTTCTAAGAATTTTCCTTATGAAAAAATAACACCAAGATCAAGAAGCTCAAGCACTAGCACAATATGGAAAAATAATGTATGATCATAATAATAATAAAGAGAGTGAATATCATATTGAATACACACTATAAGTGCCCATTTATAAAGGCATCTAGAATGACTAGGAGTCAGCAAAGTGATAAGCATCACAACTAAGCACATGTCCACTAAGAGTGGATTATCCTCCATTGAGCACAAGAGTTTGTGTGATGACGAGAGGATAAGTTTACATAGGTGTATCTCATAAAGTGATTTTGTAGACACCATGTGCTCAATTGGAGTACAAACAACTATGTTGTCTGCATGACAACTTAGATGAATATGAAAAATCTTGTGTTGTCAACAAGACAACTCATATGACTATGCATACTCCTAGGTGTCTATATGATAACTAATAAATTAATGCATTTAACCTAAGTAAACTTAGGTAAAGTGTAATAATAATTAATTATTTACACTAACAACCCCCCTTAAGTGAAACTTAGGGGAATACACTTAAGCTCAAAAAAGATATGATGAAAATGCATGATGGGTCCTGGCTTGTAGGCCATGTTAGGTACCCATGTACAAATGCAATGCTCTACATATAATGTGATTCATTGCAATCTCTATAAAAGTAGAGAAAGAGGGAAAACCTCATGGGAAACCACAACCCTACCCTACCCCAACCCCCCCCCCCCCCCCCCCCCCCCCCCCAACTCCCTCAAAAAGAGAGAGAGAGAGAGAGAGAGAGATAAGTACAATAAATAAGTACAAGAAGGACAAAACCTCATAAGAGGAAAAAGTTTTGCAATAGGAAAGAAGAAGTAGAAGAAGAAAGGAGACAAGGTAGTCCCCTTCAGAACATAGAATGCCCATTAGTGATAGCTGCTCCTAGATGAATGTAGAAGCTAATCCATGACTATTGAATAATATTTCCCCCCTTAGGAAGAAACAATGTCATAGGTATATATGAGATGCTTCTCCAGTGTGTAGAAATAATCTTGAAGATGAATCGTGTCTCTGAAAACTGCTCAACCATCCCTGTGTCAATACTGATGGTCACCCCTTTCAACACTATTGAAAAGAACAATTTTAGATCTAGCAAGGATGGATGTAGAACACATTCCAAAGAACCAACTATCATTTTTTAGGCTGTTGTGCTGGTGAAATTTCTGTAAAAATTTTCACTTTCAAATTTATTAATAATATGTGAAGCTGTGAAGTTTTTGAAACTATTTCGAGCATACCCGATTTGGATTTTATTGAGAAATTGGTGGATCTTTGAAATATTGGTTGTTTGATTTTAAAAATCTGATTAGAGGCTTTAAATATAATATAAAATTAGAAAGGGGACATTTTAGTTGTATTAGAGCTATGATCTTGCTAGCCTAAGGGTTTGTACAAGTTTCCATGCAACTAAGTGAAAGAGAAAAGAGATATTCACAGGGAGAAAAGAATAAAGAAATTTTGATCAAATCTCTAGTTAAAAGTAAAAGTACAAAATCAAAGGAAGGAAAAAGTATGGCTGACCCAGATGAGATGGAAAAGAAATTCTTCCAAGACATCCAGAATACTCGAAAGCAAATAGTGGATAGTTTGGCAAAAACTAGAGAGGCTTTGCGAATATTGACAGAAAAACTACAAGGAGTTGCATCTACTAATGATAAAAGAAGCACTTCATAGGAGCCAAGAAATCTAAAACCCACACCCTGTAAATCAACAAAAACTATTTTCTTGCCTACAGATGAGCCACCTGTAACCTCTTCCACAGGATTAACGGCTACTTACAATGCCTTAGATGATGACTTTCGAAGTTTGATTCCTTTTAGAGAATATGTGGATATGATGAATACTTTTATGCCCAAGAAAGAGTACAGGAGGGAGCATGACATAACTGGAAGAGAGCTCAAAAATAAAATAAGCAAGTTTACAGCACCTACTTTTGATAGAACAAATAAAATTTCAGCTAGAGCATGGCTACAAAAATTATAGACCTTCTTCACACTTAACCCCATGAAGGACAATGATGCTATTCAATTTGCAAGTCTACACTTGGAAGATGCAGCCTATGATTGGTGGTATCATGGAATGACTACTCAAGGTCATGATTAGGTAACTACATTTGATGATTTCAATCAAAGAGTGATAGATAGATTTGACCTCAAGGATGATGAAGAGTATTTTAAAGAATTATCAAAGTTGAAGCAAACCAAATCAATTAATGAGTATATAGAAGAGTTTCAAAAGGTGCCTGTTATGGTACTTGATATGAGTGAAAAGAGGACTTTTTATCTTTGTCTTGATGGTTTGGAAGATTCTATTAAGGGTTTGGTTAAGGCTTTCTCACCCTCAACCTTACAGGAAGCTATGAAAAGAAGCTTGCAACTTGAAACTTGTGTGCCTATGAAACTAATCACTAATCAAAAACCCTCAAATCTTTGGCAACATAAGGGGAATTTTTAGAAAAAGACTTTTCCAACACTACCACCAAAAGATGTGGTAAATGTGGCAAAAAATAAGGTAGATGAAGAGACTAGGAGTGAATTATGAAGGAAAAAGCATTGTTTCACTTGTAGAGAACCATGGGTTCCAGGACACAGATGTTTGGGGAAAGGTCAAGTGCACTATATTGAAGTAGAATAGAAAGAAAAAGAAATCAACAAGGATGGCACTTTAGCAGTATTATCAGGAGTCCTAAGATACCATCCCTTTCAAATTCGAGGGGTACTAGTAGGGCAAAGGTTGAAAATTCTTCTTGATAGTGGGCCAACTCACAATTTTATTAATGAGGGATTTGTCATGAAAAGAGGGCTTAAAGTAGAAGATTTTGAGGGATTCAATGTTACTGTAGCTGATGGATTCACTATGCCTTGCACATGGGTGGTGAAACAACTCAAGATGACCTTAGGAGATTATGAGTTATGTGATGACTTCTATGTTGTTGGCATTGGGGAGATAGATCTTGTATTGGGTGTTCAATGGTTGCACTCTATTGGAGGCTATTACATGAACCATCAAACTATGGAGTTTAAATTTCATTCCAATGGGAAAGAAGTTTTAATGAGGGGTTTATCGAATGGAGCACCTAAGGCAGTCTCTACAAAGAGGATGGAGAGGACTTTTTGAAGAGGACAAGTAGCATGGGCAGCATGAGTCATAATCCATCCAACAAGCTCTCCAAAGAATCAAGATAATTTCCATTTTGACATTCAAAATATTCTTGACAAGCATAGTGTAGTTTTCAATGACTTTCCTCCAAGATTACCACTAGATAGAGGTTTTGAGCATGCTATAGAGTTAGAACAGGTTGCCAAACCAATTACAACAACCCCATACCACCATCCAAGAGGTTATAAGGAAGAAATTGAAAAAACTATTAAGGAACTCTTGGACATGGGATTCATAAGGCCTAGCTCTAGTCCATTTGCATCATTTATGGTACTTATCAAGAAAAAGGATGGTACAATGAGAATGTGTATAGACTACAGGGCTCTAAAAAAGAAGACCATAAAAAATAGGTATCCAATACCATGCATAGATGAACTCATTGATGAGTTACATGTTGTTGTATACTTCTCAAAAATTTACTTAAGATTAGGGTACCATCAAATCCGAATCACGAGTGAAGATGTGGAAAAGACTGCTTTTAGATGTCACTATGGGCACTTTGAATTTCTTGTTATGCCATTTGGCCTCACTAATGCACCTCCAACATTCCAATCTTGTATGAATAAGGTATTCAGCTAGCATCTTTGAAAATTTTTTTTGGTATTTTTTGATGATATCTTGATTTATAGTAAAACATGGGAAGAGCATCTAAAGCACATAGACACTGTTTTGGGAATCTTGGAGCAGCAATCCTTCTATGCTAAGCTATCTAAATGTGAGATTGGTTTGAAAAAGATCCTATATTTGGGACATATTATAAGTTCTAAAGGAGTATATGTTGATCAACAAAAAATCCAAGCAATTTTGGATTGGCCTCCACCCACTAATCTTACACAGTTGAGAGGTTTCTTCGGGTTGTGTAGCTACTATAGGAGATTTGCTAAGGGATTTTCTCAACTTGCTGCCCCCTTGACTAATTTGAAAAAGAAACGAGATTTTTTTTGGACAGAAGAGGCACAAAAAACATTTGATAAGCTTAAGGAGGTAATGAGTTCACGCCCTGTGCTTGCAATTCTATATTTCTCTTTACCTTTTCTTGTTGAATGTGATGCTTTTGGAGAAGGTATAGGGGCTGTTCTAACTCAAAGGGGACATCCAATAGAATTTGAGAGTAGAAAACTAAATCAATCAAAGAAAGGTTACTCCATCTATGATAAGGAAATGTTGGCAATCATGCATGCACTTCATAAGTTTAGACAATATTTGGTATATGGGAGGTTCATTGTAAAGACAGGCCATAATAGCCTCAGGTTCTTCTTGAACCAAAGGAATTTGAATGATCGCCAACAAAAATGGGTAAGAAAGTTGCAAGCTTATGATTTTGATATTGAATACATGAAAGGAAAGAATAATGTGGTTGCTGATGCTCTCTCAAGAAAGCCCACTATGTGTTCCTTAACATCTATCTCTGCTGATTGGAAAGTCTCCATAATTTCAGAGTATGCTAAAGATTCTTTGTCACCAAGATTTTGGATAAGTTAGTGGATGATAATAGGTACAAGGATGTTGATGAATTGATTTATTACAAGAATATGATCTTCTTAGTGCCAGGATCAAAAACTAAGGAGAGGATATTGAGGGCCTTTCATGACACACCTTTGGCTAGTCATCAAGGATACTTTAAGACATACAAGCAAATTCGAGAGTGGTTTTCATGGAAGGGTATGAAGGAGGATGTACTTAAACACATTAAGGAATGTATGGTATGCCAACAAAGCAAGAGTGAGAAAATTTTTCCTGCAGGGTTTTTGCAGCCACTTCCTATTCCTGAACAAAAATGCGAAAGTATTTTCATGGACTTCATCACTGGGTTGCCCAATGTTCAAGGTAAGGATTGCATATATGTGGTGGTAGATAGACTAACTAAGAATGCACATTTCTTTCCTATCACATCTAATTTCAAGGGATCACAAGTGGCCGAATTGTTCTTCAAGGAAATGTTTAGAATACCTGGCTTGCCTAGAAACATTGTCAATGACCGGGACAATAGATTCCTCAACTCTTTTTGGAAGGAGCTCTTTCATTTGGCAGAAACTGAACTCACTTCAAGTACTAGCTATCACCCTCAAATAGATGGACAAATAGAGATAGTTAATAAATGGATAGAGGAATATTTGAGGCAGTATGTTTCAAATCAACAATATGCTTAGGTGAAATGGTTGCACCTAGGGGAGTATTGTTACAATACATCTCATCACATGTCTATTGGTATGCCTCCTTTTCGTGCTCCTTATGGTTATGATGCCCTTTTCTTTGTTGATCTAGTACTTTCAGATAGCAGAGTACCTGCAACAAGTGATTTCATGAAGCAAAGCCAACACATAATAAGGTGCCTCAAGGATAATCTATAACATGCACAGAACCAATAGAAGTTGTATGCTGATAGGAAAAGGACTGTAAGATCTTTTGAGGTGGGAGATTTGGTATTTTTTAGGTTGTAGCCATATAAGAAAAGCACCTTGAAGAGGAGTGGGGCAAAGAAGCTCAAACCAAGGTTCTATGGGCCTTATAGGATCATCAATAAGGTAGGAGAGGTAGCTTATGAATTGGAGCTCCCACAAAATAGAAAAATACATAATTTTTTCCATGTATCTTGCCTAAAGAAGGTTCTAGGCTAGAAAAAAATAGTATCTATAGAATTACCACCTCTTGATGATGAAGGGAAATTAGTTTTGATACCAAAAAAGATTTTGGATACAAGAGAGAAAAGATTGAGAAATAGGAGCATCATAGAGCATTTGATCAAATGGAAAGGATTACCACTAGAGGATGCAACTTGGGAAGGAGCACATATTCTTGAGCATTCCAACCTTCATTGCTTGAGGAAAATAAATATTTGGGAGGGGAGAACTTGTCATGTTCCCTTTTCAAATAATTAAAAATAATAATCTTTGCTAAGGTAGGCAGGCTCAAAAAGGTGAAGTTTCAGCAAAACGGGCTAATCTTTGGAAACCAATGGACTAATAAATGAAAATTATTATTAAAATATTTTTTATTAACCCCTCTTGATTGTGAGTGAGGGTTATGCCCCTTTTTAAGGGATTTGGAGGCATTTCGGGCTCATTCTAGAAAATCCATGTATAAGACCTTTTTAGCCAATAAGATAGTTCATAACTAATTTGATTAATTTATAAATGTAAGAAACATGCATGTTACAATACAAAATATTTATATAGTGCAATGCCTATGAAAAGTACTAAAAAGAACACACAAACCATTATGTTTAACCTTTATTAATTTAATATAAAAAACATTAAAAATCACTTATCCTAGATTTTTTTGTCCTACCTAAAAGACTAGATATTTCATGAAGAGCATTTGCCCATTTCTAAATAGTACATTTATCTGACCAATCTAAATGGCTTTCATGCTTTTTGAATGCCTCTTTGAATTAACTCCTTGTTCTTCAAGGGTATTGAACGTCAGAGGGCTCAACATTGTTGAAGAGGGGAATAATGAAGCCATTGTATTTGAAATCTTATTTGTCTCTTTTAGACACCAAATTGATTCTGCATACCTTTGAGAAAAAAATGGGTTATCCAAATACCACTTTTATCAATGGCCCTTCACAAACTAGATTCAACGTTTTTACCCTTATGGAGTTCTTTGTTGTTCAAGAAAACCTAAAGCCCTGCAACATATGGTCCATATATGTTTTTCTTACATCTAGCCCACAAAAGATAAGAAATACATGATATATGTTGTTAACATAAATAAATAAAAATTTTTCCCTTGGGGGCTCCTACTATTTGGAACTCTTTATTGCTTATGGAGCATAACAATACAATCTCAAATTTGACATAATCTTTTGAGAGAAACCGTGGATGAAAAACTACAAAAGGAATGTGGAGGAGATAAACAAAGTTGAATATAGTATTGAATTTAGTGTGAACTCTTCAGATAATTCTTAAAAAGTTCTTGTAGGTTGGCACATAAATTAGTTGAAAGTTGAAACTCTAGTAAGTCTTACACATTTGCTAAACGTGCATTGCAAGAAATTTATGTAGTGCCTATCCACGCATTTTGCTTACATTTTATCCCTGACGTATGATTGGGGAATAAAATCCAAATGTACATTTTTCTAATGGAGTCTTAATTGAAGTTTGTAATCCACTTAGACTTTCATTGAACGTACATTGCAAGAAATTTATGTAGAGCCTACCACTTATTTTCCTTACATTTCATCACTGACATATGGTTGGGGCTACATGATATCTATTATCATCTCTAGAATAAAAATGAAATCTACATTCTTCTAATGGAGTCTTAATCAAATTTTGTAATCCACTTCCTATAGATATATGATATTTAGATGGGGGCAAATGCAGTTAAGGTGTGGTAAAATCATGAATGAATAAATTAAGCTTTTTCAATGTGGTCTGCCAAACCAAATAGTTTATGGGACAATGAATCAAAGACTTATACCATTTTATGTTCTTTTTCAATATCATCCCTCCTATTATGAATTTGTATTAGAGAACCATTTGTTTTTTGTAGTTTAGTTTCATCAAAAGTTTGATCCAGGAAATCCTCTTTCAAATTTTCTTCATACTTGCATGAATATCTTGATATAAAGTAAACTTGAAAATAAAATATCATTATGTTTCAATGCACATTTTACTTTAGAAAGTACATGTTCTTTCTTCTCAAACCTTCTATGGCAGATGATGGGATCTAGTTCTTAAATGCACTACTAATAGTCTAGCTTTACCTTTGATTTTTACCAATAAGTTTTCTTTATCTTCTGCACGGCCCCATGAAGGATTTGAATTCTCATAGACAAAGTGTTTTTCCCTCTCCATTTTCTTTTTCCACATGGAAACATTAAGTTTCCAACACAAACCTCTTTATCTCTTCTTTGGTATTATGACAATTTTGCATGTTAATGTCCCACTTATTTAGTCTTTCCTTATTCGACCTCATCCATGCCTTCTCTTTAGATTCTAATCACTCCTTAAACACTAACTTGGGCCAACGTTGTTTATCTATAAGTTCAATTTTTTTTAAATAGCTTAACAAAGGGAAAACCATTTAAGCCTCCATTAAAAAGATACCTACTTCAACCAAAATAATCTCATATGGAATTGTCAATTTGAAATTTTCAAACTAGTAATAATAAAATGGATTTGTATTCTTTTGATATTTTTCCATTTATTCTTAGAGGGGTTGCTTACCCAAACATCACAGATGTAGAACACAATTTAGATTGTTAGCAAGCCAAATAGAGTCTTCTTGATTTTTCAATCCTAGGATTTTATTTTTCTACATCTATTTTGTAGCAAAAAGGAATATCTCCAACCCCCTCATATCTATTTAGTTTTGCAAGTCTCTCAATTGAAATTGTTGTGAAAGTCAATTCTTCAATATTTAATTTCCTCCATGATCTTAAGAATATTTCCTTCAAAGTGAAAATTAACTTATTATAAATTCTATTTCAAAGAGAAAATCATTATTTTAGGCTTGATAGTGTTCATCTATGTCCTAGATTGTTGAGAAAAACTCCCTAGTGCCCTCAAGTGTTCTTTCAAATCTTAAATGTTTGTGCAATTGGAATGCTTGAGCATCAACATAAAGAAGTAACTTTACCACTTATCTAGCATGATGAACTCCCTGCCCTACAATTTTACTAAAGATGAATGCTACTTTCTACATAACAACTTAAATGCACTTGTGCATAGGTTACAATAATTTTTATTTAAGTGTATTATGTTCACACTCTATGTAGGTGAATTATTGAATATGAAGTCACCCAACTAGTACTAATACTCATACTAAAGTTTTGCCACACTCTTGATTGGGGCCACACTTGTCTTTCACAGTTGATTTCTAACGAAACTACTTCAAAGACTACACTACTAGAATCCTAATTCATGTTTGTAACCTGCTTCCTATGGGTATGCAATTTCAATGCCGAATATTTAAATGAATACAAGTGTAGCAAAGGTATGGAATGATAGGTATGTCATCTCAATGAAGATGAACTTACCTCATTAGTACCCATAATAATTACATATACAATAGTTGATTGAGTGTAAATACATGGAAGGTGTGGTTGAATGATAGATACATTTTCTCACTCAAGATGAACTTAACTCTATTAAAGGAAGAAATAAGTTTGCATGATTCTTCAAGAAGAGTTCACTGGGAGAATTATCTCCTTCTAACACTCTCCCTTAATTCCAACCTTAAATTTTATAGCATGGACAACCTCTTTTCAATGTAATCTAAAATAGTTTTTAGTTTACCATAAACTTCTACATTCATGATATGGTTTATAGCTGACCACAAACTTTTCATGCTAGTTGTTTGTACTGACCACAAAAACTCATCAACATATAAAATCTTCAAATTCATCATTGTCTTCTTTTTCAATTGTATCAAGTCTTCAGACTTACTCAAAACCATATCTTAAATCTTCAAACTTGGATAAAACCTAGGAAATCCCATTGTTCTCTTAGGATGCTTTGACCATGAGTTCTAGAAATCTTGATGTCTAGTCCATTATAGGTTCAGGTGTGAAATACTTGTATTTTATCAAAACCTCCTATTGAGCCACATTGTCTATACTTGGAGCATCCAAACATTACTGGACTCTCCTTTCGTATTGCTTACCAAATTGAAAGATGATACTTGAGCATTTATCCCTTATCAAATGACAACTTCCATCCTCCTCTACCTTTCTTTAATCTCCCCTTATCCTCTACTACACAATCTTCTACTTTTTCTCAACCTAGACACATATTCAAAAGCATTCTTCACAACGAATTAATAAAGATACCCAAAATATAATTTCCTTTCTACAACTATATTTCACTCTTTTATTGGAAAATTTTACCTAAATAGATCTTAGATGCTCCTAGCATGTCTAAATATTTCTTCTTCTTTTATTTCCTTCTTGTTGACATTGTATGTATCTTTAGATTTCAACAACCCCTTGGATATAACCTAATCTAATAGCACATGTAGAAAACAAAAACAAAAAATCTCCACAAATAATCAGTAATTAAACAAGAGGCACACATATTGAATAAATATTTGACTTACACTCTGTTTTGAACATAGGCTACTCTATTTTTTGAAGTAAAATGAACTATATTTTATTGCGGCATCTTTGTATCTATTGGATTTACATCTTACAAATATATCTTATATAAAAATACTCTTCTATCAAAGGATAAACCTAAATGAAAACCTATGGTGGAAAGGCTAGAGTTCATTGCTTCTAACATCAGTTTGAATAAATCTAAGTTGTTCTTTATTTCAATCAAACTACATAAAACCTATGGTGGAATTAATGGTTTATGTTAAAGATCATGCATTACAATAATCATTTTAAATCTAAACTAATGGTAAACATACACAAAATAAATAGAAATGGTGGAATTGGATTCAAGCAATAGTTCCCTACAATTTTTACCCTACAAATGAACTTAAAAATGTCTTTCACTCTCTAGATAGTGGATTGGATTTTGTCTTCTCTTAATAATTTGATAGAAAGAGGAGTGTGTAAACCACATGAAGATAATTGTGTGGGGTTTCTAAGATAACAAGTACCACATCTTCCCTCTTATCTAATATGATTTCTTTTGTATGTTGGAGTTATTCTTATTCCTCATTTGGTAGGTGGGAGATAGAAAGGGTAGCATACGAATTATATTTCCTAGTTCATCCAAAAGAATCAAAGCATCGAGTACCAAAAGACAATACAAAAATATTCTCTCAACCAAAAATGAAACTAGTGTATGTTACTATTTTTTTTTCCCAAGCAAAATGGCTACAACAATGAAGAAGGTGCAATAGGAACATTCCATTCAAAATAGTGGTTGGTTTCAAAGTTAAATTGGTGAATCATAAGGTAAGTGGAATCATACTTTTATCTTTAGGGGAGAAAGGCTAGGATGTTTCAAATCTAATGTTAAGGGTTTATGCATCATACCATGTTGACTCATGGCCTATTTTCTATTTTCCAACTAGATCATTGAGTCAGAAACCTTAAATAAAAAAAATTGACTCGATAATTTGCCACATGTTTCTATCACATTTGATCAAATTGTCTATTTGCTATCATTTTGATGGGTCAAAGACATGCAGAAGTGTTATCTCTAAATCTACCCACCATACTATCAAACTAGACAAGGTGGCCATGTGGCACTCCATTACCCTTATTGTCTTGACTTCATGTTGACACCTTACACTATATTTTGCAGTGACATTAACTACATGTCATCTCTTCTTAATTGCACCTAGAGCCTCATATTTGTCAAGAAATACTCCATTCAATGTGCCTAGCTCCTCATGGCTCAAACCATTTTTTATTCCTTTGAATCTTGTCTATTCTAGACTCTTCAAACTAATAAAACTTAAACATGTAACAATTACCTATTTTTTTATTTATTCAAGATAATGCTAGATGTTTAGATTAAGATATCCTTAATTGTTTAAATTGTTTTATTAAAATAATGAAATGTAAAAAAAATGTTAATTATTTTGATTTTTAAATTATTGAATTATTTCAAAATAGTCAAAAAATAATTCTAATAATAAAACTTCAAATAAAATAGCAAAAGAATAACTCTCCATATCTTTCCCACTCTTTCTTAATAAACTACCTATGTATCTTTCTTCTCACTATATTTATATCTTAACATTCCAACATTGCACAATCTCTCTTCCCGTGCCCCAACACCCCCAACTCTCTCTCCCTAACTCCCCCTCCCACTTTTTCTCAATATTGCTTTATTTCGTTATCTACCTCTCTTCTTACTTCTTATCTCTATCAATTTCACTCAATTTTCTTCGCTTGTTCTATCATTATTTCTACCTTTATCTTCCTTTCAACCCCTCTTCCTCTATTGCCCTTTATCTCCCTACCAATCGATCTCATGTATAGTATAAATAAATAATATAAAGAATAGAACAAAGTTTCTCTAATTAACCTTCCGCCTACCCATGCACACCAAGGTGTGATTACTAATTAAATAACAATTCAAAAACATAACTTTAAAAAAAATGTTAAAAAGGCCAACGTGCACACATACGATAAACACGCGTGTCTATACATATTACATATATAGAATATGTTTCAACAATAACACAGAAGTAATCTTCTACGTTTTTCCCCTGATCTAATTAAGAAAACATTAAAAAGTGAATTACCCGGACTCTGCTTCCGCTGTCCAACCCGAAAGACCAGAAATTTCACGCAGAGCAATCTCCCAATTCTGAATGGTACTTTCATCCTGCCGATCTAAACGGTTGTAATGTTTTTCGAACGCCCCTTTGAATTTGCCTCCCGTTCTTCTTGGGTAGCGAACATCAGAGGGCTCCACGTCATAAAAAAGAGGAATAACGAGTCCTTTGGACCTGCGCATCCGATCTGCCTCTTCCAGACACCATGTTGATTCTGCATACCTCTGAGAGAATATGGGTATCAGAATATCACTCTTTTCGATGGCTGCTTTCAGGCTGCCATCGATGCCTTCGCCTTTCTTTAGTTCTTCAATGTCCAAGAAAACCCTAAGCCCCGCTGCTGAGAGAGATTCATACAGATGATCAACAAACCTTTTTCTGACATCTGGCCCGCGAAAGCTGAGAAACACATGATAGATGTTGCTGGCATCAAAAGTGATTTTTGTGGTGGGAGGCTCAAACTGCCTGAAACTCTCCATCACTTGTGCAGCTTAACAATACCATATCAAGCGTCACGCAGAAAAAATATTGGAGAACATGCGGATGCGCAGTGAAAGGGCGCAAGATGTGTAATTAGTCAAAAGCAGAAACTCCAGTCCGTATTACGCTTTCGGTGAATATGCGTGGCAAGCAATACTTTGTGGACCGTGTATTGAATCTATTTTTCCTTACATTTTTTGATCGATGTTTGACTGGGGCTGCACCCTATCTTATCGTCTCCACAATAAATAAATAGATATGGAGTCTTAATTGAAGTTTGTAACCCACTTTGGCTCGATATAAAATATTTAGATGAGGGAAAATGCTGCGAAGTTTCCTTTTCCAATTTAACATATTTGTTTATAAATGCTTACATTTAGGTGTTCTTGTTTTTCTATTCCACGTTTCTTGAGATTTATTCTTAGCAAATTTAAATTAAACTAAACAACTCTTGAATTTTGTTGAAGTCTTGTCGATTAAGACTTATTGGTTTATTTTTCTAGTTGATGTCCCCTCATTACATATTGCTTACCAACCATTTCTTTTATTCTATTCATGCATCATTACGTTTTGTCACATTAAATGAATGTAAAAGAGAAGATTTAGATAAATAAGTGTACACGATATTCCATAGGCTTCATGGTCATGATTATGTCATTTATGTTTTCTAGTTACTTTTGTAGATTCATGTTCCAAACCCATAGTGACCTAATATAATTCTAGTTTCTTGAGTTGTATCCCCTTTGATATCTTCCATTACAAGAAGTTAAATGGGCCTCTAAGATTAAGTCCATTTGGAAAATTTGACACAAGAGAGCACCCTTGTGTCAAGATCAGGTAACCCCCCAAATTTTGGCATTTGATAACTTAAATTTGTTATAGTACAAATAGGTTGAACACACAACAAATGAGAAAATATTAACTTTTACAAAAATTAGTGCTCAATTTTTAGATACTTAACAAAATTTAGTACATAATCAAGTTGTCATAAAATTGTCCTATTTAAAATAGAACTAGAGTAATAGCAAAAAAAAATGTATGAAGATGAGTGGACCTAGCCTTCTACCTACTCATTTAAATTATAATAGATTGAGATTCCTAACAACAATTCACATCTCAGATTTTGACTTCTAGTTTATGAATTTAAAACTAATAATAATATTTTCCTCTTTTTTACATGTTTTTAACATCATTGTCAAATTTAACTTTAGTGGTTTTAATGTTGCAAACACAAAATATTTGATAAAATAAAGGTAAAGGTAATAAAAAGCCAAGATTTAGTTAAATGGCTATTATAAAGACAAACGACTATGGGAGCATCATACAATGTATTTATAGGTGTAAGTGATTATATACACTATAAGATGTGTGGATTTTAATAGTCCCATGAACATTACAAGAAGGAGGTCATATGGGAGCATTGACTAGTTGAAGGCACATTGAGGTTGTTGCAAAGAGATTAAGGATTAACAAGGTCTTAATTATTTTGAAGATGTTGATGATCCATATAGGTTTGACCTATTCTATGTAGATGTGGATGTCTAATTAAAATTTAACCGATAAATTTTTGGAGACTTAAGTTGTAGTATTCAATGTGAAGTGCCACATGCAAGTGAAGATGGGAAAAGAAGGTAGGCATTATTTCTCATGAAAAAAAAACTTACCACTTATCCCCATGTATCTTATTAAGTTCAACTTCTACTTAAATTACATTACCTAGATTATTTCCATAAAAAATAAATTATTCACACAAAAAAGATAAATTGAAATCCTTCCCTACTATAGTGGAGCTCAACAACTAGTCAAAAACTGAAAATAAAGTTTAGAAAAAGGGAGGTTGAAATAAGAAGCAAATGTTTATTAATAAATAAAACATGGCTTCACAAATCACTTTCCATTTTTTTGATTGTATTGTTGGAAATATAAGTTAGACAAGGTTAACTAATAAAACTTTAAACTTAATTCACAAATTAAACCATCACCATGTAATCTTATCTAGTAACATGCACAAAAGAATGAAATCTAAACAAAACATTTATAACACTTGGACACAATATTTGGTGATCTAGAAATCTTCCAAAAAGAATGTAAAACTGGCATGGGGATGATGTTCACAAGCTTTAGTATTGGAGTATGAAGTTGGCTTATTAAGGCTTACAATTGATCACTTCTAATGATCTGCCTCATTAGGAGAAATAAGGACTATTAGGTCCACCTTGTACAATAATTTTTCAAACATACAATGAAGTATGTACTCTGTTAGGAGATTTAGCAAAAGACTATTAAGTCCACCATGTTAAAGGATTTGATTGAAGCACCTATTAAGATGAATTAGTGATTGATCTCTTACCTTCAACTTTTATTTGTTGAATGAGATTCCTTGAATTGCAATGATCACCTTACTGTGATAGATAAGTCTCTTCTTTTCCTTATCCTTCTTGTAGCCTTCTTTAGTTCACACTCATTTGCTTCTTACTTTTTCCACATGCTTATTCATTCATTGGATATGAAATATTGCATATGTATACTAATCCACTTCATTATCTTTTGGAGTTAGCTACAATACCAAATTCATCATAATTCACAAAGTCGGCCTAATTAAAGTAACTTGGGTTCTGAAGACAAACTTGGTGATGTTCTAGCACTAGGCATTGGCAGACTCTAGCATTTGGTTGACTTTAACGCTCTGTCCATACTAATAACTTCGAGTAGCAGGAGCTCAGTCAACACTATGTGACTCGGGTAACACTGAGAAACTCGATGGATATAGGAATGCCTAGTTGACACTGCATGACTCGGTCAATGATGACTACATTCCCTTTGTTAATGCTATGAATTCGGTAGACATCAAAATGTTTTATTAACACTATAGAGCTCGGTTAATAGTGAACTCTTCATCTTTTACACGAGTAAGCTTGGTAGACTCTACTATGCTTGAGTAATATTAAAAATTGTCTTAGATGCTCAGTAGATACTATGAAGCCCGTCATGAACTGCAATCTGACTTATTAGCATAGTAGCAACTAAAACACTTGGTTAACACTACTGGAAGTGTAGTAAGCTTGGTAGCAATTATAGAGCTCGATAACAATGAAACCAAGTGTCTAGGTCTAAAGTCACTAATAAACAAATAATTTGACCATAAGGTCAACAATATACCCCTTTGACATTAGTTGTTAATCTTAGATTGGTTTTGAACTGACAGTACACTTAAAGTCATTTATAAGTTAGAATGTAGTTCATTTCGAACAACTAATATATGCCAAGAACAAGTTGTCATATAGTATATAGCGAGTGAGATATATAGTATGTGTCAAGTAACTAGTAAGTGCTGAGTCACTCAAGTGTTGAGCAGATAGTTGATGTCAAGTGAAGGTATTTGGAAGCAAATGATATATTCTCAAAGATTTTAGGAATAGTAAACTAGATGTAAATAGTGAAGAAGATATAGTCCTACATTACTCCATGAGAAGTAAAGCTTATAAGTGTCTAAATACTAACACTAACAAAGTTTTATAAAGTGTAAATGTCAAATTTGATGAATATACATAAGTATATGAGGTTCAACCTGTGAAGGAACTAGAAGAATACAAATCATTTGTATACTTTTATGAAGGTATGCCTTTTGAAAAAGATGTTGTAAATCAAATTACAAACTAACAACAAGTTTCTATGACTATCGAATCACATACTATGAATGTTGAGTTGCATTTAGGAATTGAGCTACATTCAAGTGCCAAGTTACAAAATAAAGTTGAGGCACATTCTGATTCTGAGATTAGTGTACATGAAAGAGATGCTAAAATACCTTACAGAGATACACATAATGATTCAAAACTTGAAAGACGAAGTGAAGAAACTAGAGTTGAACCAAGATTGTCTAAATATGTCAAGAGACATTATCCTATTGCATAAATCGTTATAGATAATGATGCTAAACCAATGACTAGGAACAAGTTGAGAAACAATACATGTTTGTTGAGCATGAACAAGCTCAAAATCATGAAAGATGCCTTAGAAGATGTGAACTAAAGTAAAGCCATGGAAGAAGAGATTGAACAAATTGAGAAAAATAAAACATGGACTCTAGTTCCTAGACCAGAAGACATAAATGTGATTGACACAAAGTGGGTATATAGAAAGAAGTTAGATGAAAATGGTGAAGTCACAAGGAACAAGACAAGATTAGTCTGCAAAGGGTATGAAGAAGGGATTAACTTTGGAGAAATTTTTGTCCCTATTGCTGGATTGGAAGGAGTAAGAACTTTGTTTGCTTATTTTGCATACAAAGGTTTCAAAGTTTATCAAATAGATGTCAAGTCTACATTTTTGAATGATATATTAGAGGAAGAAGTTTATATAGAATAGGTAGAAAGATTTTTTGATGTTAGCAATAAATACATGGTATCCAGATTACACAAAGCTTTATATGGTTTAAAGTAAGCACCAAGAGCATGGTATAAGAGACTTCATAATTATCTTGTGAAGATTGGATTTGAAGGGACTGATGATAACAAAAATCTGTAATTGAGGATAGAGGGAGGCAAAGGTATTTTTTTATCTTAAACTTTTGTCGATGATATCATATTTGGAGGTCAAGATACTTTATATAAGACTTTTGCAAATCAAATGAGGCAAGAATTTGAAATGTCTATGTTTGGAGAGATCAAGTTCTTTGTGGGTTTTTAGGTACACTAGATGAAATATGTTATATACATCACTCAGTCAAAGTATGTCAAGGAGATACTAAAAACTTTTGGATTGGAGGATTCTAAGAAAGTAAGTACACCTATGGTGACAAGACATAAATTGTTAAAGAATGATGATTCAGCTAAGTTGAACCAAACATTATATAGGTCTATGATTGACGAATAATAATATCTAGTACACAACAAACATGCTATTGAATTATATGTAGGGATAGTTGCAAGATTCTTTGCTAATCGTACGGAGAATTATTTGATGGCCATATAGAGAATAATGATATATATGAAAGGAACAAAAGAATATGGTCTATACTACAAGAAAAATAAGAAATTTGAATTAAGAGCCTATACTGATGCTGATTGGGGTAGAAATATTGATGACAAATAGAGCACTAGCTGAGGAGCAATTTTCTTAGGAAAGAGGTTGGTTACATGGACTACCAAGAAAATAAACTATATTTTAGAATCTACTACTGAAGATGAATATGTTGTTGCTATTGTAAATTATACAAATATTGTATGGATCAAATAGCTACTCAAAGGTATGAAGGAAGAGATCATTGAACCAATGATACTTTATTGTGATAATACAAGTGCTATACTTATATCGAAGAATCTTATGATTCACACCAAGACTAAGCACATAGCAATCAAGTATCATTACTTGAGAGAATTAGTTCAAGATAAAGAGGTGAAGATGGAATATGTTAACACAAAAGAGAAAATTGCTGATATCTTCACCAAATAGTGATAACTTGAAGAAAGCCCTCCCGAAAAAAATGCCTAAAATGCTGGCAAACCCAACATTTTGTGGACAAGAAATTTTTAATCTCAAAGGAAATTTTTTTTGTTCCATATAGGGAAATAAAATATTATATGTTGGTGATTTTTTTTCTTGCCCTAGCAAAAATCATTTTAAATGTGGTGAATTAATGTTTTTTTTTGCTAACGGATAAATAAATGATGGCTATATTTTCTCTTGCCAAAAATGAATTAATAATGTCAGAGGAAATTTTTTTTTTTGTAGCAAAATGAATAATAATGGTCTTGGCTAATCTTCAGTGGTAAACTAAATTTTTTTTTAATCTAAAAGTGAAATTTGCATATGGATTGGCTACTGACTGTACTGACTAATGAGTACTCACTTCAAGTTTCAACTTTTGTACTATCTTTGGTGTATTATTATTATTATTAATGTTGTAACATCATTACATCATTATCACTATTACCAAGTCAGCTACTATCACTTTTGTATTGTTAATTTTTAATACAATAGTTTTATTGACCGTTGATTAATTAGAGATCAACGATAGAAGATGCATCTCGAGGTCACTGGCTTGAAAAGACCTGGAGTGGCACAAAATTATCTAGAATGGAGACACGTGGAAAGGTTTTCATGGAAATCATTACTCAATGTCAGGCACTATCAACTATCTAACATTAATGCTAGTACATTTCAGCAATTCACACACTTGAAAATTAATAGGAATACAAAAAAATTAGATATGAAAGATCACAAATGCCAAAGAATTAAATGCAACTTCCATCAAATAGCCTCTTCATTTCCTATTTCATTATCATTTCTCATATTCTTCAATCTGAATTCAATTTCTAGTTGCTCTTTGCAGAGTTTCTTGAATCTTAATCATGGATATGCCAATTCGCCTAAAATGCACTACAATGGATCTACAAAAGACCTTTTTGGGTAGGGTCCTTAATGATGTCCTTGCAATGGTTTTCAATCTAGATGCCCAAAGTCCTTTTATCTTCCATGCTATATTCATGGTACTCGGTCATGTATTTATGAGAAACGATAAGAGGTACCATATGTCCACGGATATTACCTCCCACTTCCTCCCATCTCTTCTCAACCTTGGAGGAAATCAAATAGACATGTTGATGCCTCTGCATAACATTTTTAAGGAAACATATTTAGAAGATGATGTCAAAATTCTTGTATTGACCAAGCAGGTACCGCAGCCAGGCATTGGTATCCCTTTTGTAGACATAGCAGACAAGTGCTAGGAGGAAGGCATAGGGTACATTATACATAAGTATCCTTTCTTCCTCAGCATGAACAAATGATAATTAAATCACCATCACAAGTGGGCATGACTCAAAAGGGATTTTGTACAGAAGTGATTGTTGTTGGATGATGTCAGCGAGACCAACTTCACATGGCTGGATGAGTTCAATGACATCATCTTCTCCAATAGATTCCTTGCCAACGGATTTGAAGACCTTTCTAATTAAAGGCTTCAAGCCCCTAGCCCCTTAGCCCACTGATGCTTCCAACCGCCCTGATTCCCTAGTTCCCTGTTCCTTATTTCCTAAATATTGTTTCCTTACCCATTGCCCTTAGGGCAAAAAAGTATCTTTAAGATATCTTTTTTCTTCTTCTTTGGTTTGGGCCTTGCTCTTTTTAGTAAATTATGAAATAGTAAAACCATGTTGATTTAATTAGCTATTTTGAATATCTATGGTATAAATTAGTATTATGTACATTGTACAGTCTAAAATAATATCAATGAAAATAATAATTTTTGGCTTCTCAAATCATTGTTCTTGTTAGTCTATGACTTTGTAAATTTTTTTTTACAATCTTGATTCTCAATGCACTGTTGAAATGTTACTGTTAGTCTGCAATTTTGTTAAAAATAGTTAATTGTTAATAATTAACTATTTTTCTTTAATCTAATTGGTTAAAACAAATGGAGCTTTAAGGAAAACTAAAGATTAATAGATTATAACCTTAACAAAGTTAAATATAATTTTGATAATTTATGTGTCAAATTTTTATTTCATACCTATCTTGAAACCTATTCCTAACTCTTTTTCATGATGAAATCTTTCAAACGATGAAGAATAGTTTATAAACAATTATCACAATTTTCAATATATTTTAGTAATTTATAGATATTTTAACTATATTATATTTTAATTTTGAAACTAAATAATAAATATGAATAAAAATATAGCATTTGCAATTATATTTTTAAATTGTAATTATTTTATTTACATTAAACTATTGTCATTATTATTTCATATCTTGCACCAATTTTATTTTATAAAATTTAATATATCTTCAACGAATTTTTCATATCATCTTTACAATAAAAATTTTATGATAGAAACAAAAATACTTTATTTATATATATTAAAACTATATATATATATATATATATATAATATTTTATATAAATAATTAAATAAACATCATGATTTTGACATGCTCATTGCTCAAGCTTAAAAGTAAAATAATAATAATTAATATAAATTTCTTAATATGCTATGTAAATTCTTTTCAATGACTGCAGCTCAAAGCCTCAATTTCAAGCCAAATTTTAAAAGATTGAAGATAAAGTCTATTTCTACCTAAAATTGGAACACATGTACCCAAAGATTCTACTCGAAATCTTGACCATTGCATAAAAGAAGGATCAACAACCCAAGATGAATTTCGAGCCGATTTTGGGAATGCTTTTCCATGTGCCTAGATTCATCTGAAATTATGACACATGTCCAGTCATTGCCAATTGGAAGACTTAGTTAATATTATTAATAATTATGTTTATAAACAGTTATCACAATTATCAATATATGTTATTAATTTATAGATAATTAAACTATATTACATTTTTATTTTGAAACTAAATAATGAATATGAATACAAATATAACATTTGTAATTATATTTTTAAATTTTATTTATTTTATTTAAATTAAACTATTGCCATTATAATTTATTAATAATTATTAATACTTGCCTGTAGGTACTAGGCTTAGGGCTGAGAGCTAAATATTTCATTTTCAATGTGATTCATTACCATTAATATTTTTATTTTTTAATGTAAGTGCATAGGTTTATATTTTATATTTTAATAATGTATATTTAAAAAAATTATTAAAAAAAATTTCATTGAATTAATACTAGTATTACTTATATTATATAATCATTTAAGATTTATTATTATTTTTATTTATAATTATTTATTAAGTATTAGAACATATAATATAATATAATTATAACCATATGATATATATGTATTAGAACATATATACCAATGATTATATAGTATATTTATGAATAAAACTTAAATTAACATCATTACAGAAAAATAAAATTATATTACATTTTTATTAATTAAAATATTTTATATATTATAATAAATTTATTAAATTTAAATTAGATTTATATAAAAACTAAAGGCAAGTACTAGTGGCACTTGTTTCATATCTTGCACCAATTTTATTTCATAAAATTTAATATATCTTCATTGAATTTTTCATATCATCTATAATAGAAAAGAAAATCTTTTATTTATATTATATTATAACTATTATAATAATTATTATAAATTATAGCTTAGCTAATAAATATATTGATGGAGAAAACTTACTTATATATAACCAAAACATAATAGGATAAATTTTCCTATTTGTTATTTATTCTATTGCCCAACTCATTCCCATTTCAAAATCATAAATATCATTAAATTAGGCCTTGTACCAGATTATGATGCATATCTCTCTTCGTATATGAAAATCCACATAATTATGATTTGAAGTGACATTTCCAAACCCATTAGGGCATCCTTGTCATCATTTCGATTCTATATTTTTCCTCCTAAAATCTATAACTACTGGTTTCAGCTTGGAAGCATTTATTCTCACTATAGCCCTTGAATATTACTCTGCTTCTCCATGGATACAAATATCTACCTGTATCATGCCTTTAAAAATTGCACTATGGCTTTCTACGACCCTATCAAGCAAGAAAGATGGAATAGGTTATTTCGGCCAATAGATGATATGAGATGAATTGTAGTTAGTAGAGTTCTGGGTGAGGGGGTTTTCAATTACGAGTATTCTTGGAGGACTAATAGTGATATTATCGAGCTTTGGGTAGGTTGTCTTGCTAGGGCAAGAGTAGAGAAATGGGACATTATTAGGCTGAGCTAAAATATTTTTGACCCCTATTGTTTGCTAGGGCTGGAGATAGTGGTAGCTAACATTGATGAGGGGCTATAGATCCCCCTTCTAGAAGCATACATGGAATACAAATTGGATAGTTCAAAGTTAGCTAGAAGCTCTAGGCGACTGTGTCTAGTAATTAGGGACAACATTCAATTCTTCAAAGAGTGGTCAAGGATGGAAGCACACATTATTTTCTTGCTAAGATGGAGAGGTGTAATTGAGGATCTCGGTAGAGACTAGCTCCTAAATTATTTGAGGGCCTTTAATGCATACATTCACCTAGATGCAGATCTCTCTGATTTGGACAATGTGGGATTTTGCATTCCAAATTATGATAAATCAAGTAGAGGTAGGAAAACCTATGAGTTTCCTCTAGGTTAAAAGTTCACAAATTTGCATGAGGCTTTACAAATTATAATGGTTTTTAAGAAATAGTATTGACATGCTTAGCTGTAATTCTGTGTCATTTTGGTAGTACTATTTCAACCCAGTTAAATATAGGGCATAGTACTTACATATAGGTATCAGTTACTTACTTCTCACTAACTAGTTTCTAGTTATAGTTTCTTATTTGATAAGTTGTAGTAAGGCTGCATTTTATAAGTAGTCCTCTTATATCTTCCTACTTCATAATTTGACTTATGGTCTCTATAATTTTGGCATATGGAAATCATCTCAGTTTGTTAGTTTGGGTTTTTTTTTATTGCATATGTGTCACTTTCTAAATTGTCTTTTTATGACATAGAATTTTTGACATCTTTCCTTCATTTATTCGTATCGACTTTGTAAAGTGGAAAGCACTTATATATATATATATATATATATATATATATATATACAATATTTTATATAAATAATTAAACCAACCCAAAATTAGGACACATGTACCACAAGATTCTACCCAAAAATTGAAATCCCAAACATTGACTTAAAGAAAGATTGACGACCCAAGATGAATTTTGGGCTGATTTGGAGAATGCTTTCCCAAGTGCCTAGATTCATTTTGAATTGTGACACATGTCCTTGACAAGTGTCATGATTGGCACATGTCATGAGTCCAGATGACTTTTGACAACAACAATATCACTCCACAAATTTGCTTGAAAATTATATCGAAGCATTGATAATTAAGTTCTATTTTTATTAATTAAATTATTTAAAATGAAAAAAATTATTCAAATGTATATCAATGTAATAATTTTTTACTTTTTTATTATTATTGTTATGTACATTACTAAATTATTGAGTCTTGACTCTTTATGTCATTTACATGTACATTGTACATACTATAAGTAAAGTACCTAAAACTATTAATTACTTAACACTTTCTTTTTAACTATTAACCCTCTATGTTTTTAGAGTATGAAGTTGAAAGTTCTCCAAGTTGAGTCTGATACGATAGGGTTTTAAAATTTCAAATTTTCAAAGACTAGTAGAATTCCATTTTGTGTTCTAAAGACTAAAGTGTGAAACTTGAGTATCAAAAAACAACACCAATTATAATATATATATTAATAATATTGGGTGAGCCCACAATAGTGGGTTACACTTTTTTGCCTAAACTGACACTAAACTCTGAATTTTCAAGAAAACGTTCACTTTCAAATGCAAATTCCCGTTTAGAAATTAGGAATTTGAAGATGAAGTAAACTAGAGTCTTTTAGGATTTTGTGTCTAGATTCTAAATATATATTTTTTAATTTTTTAAAAATTAAATTTATTGAATTATTTTTTCTCCTACAAAAATTGGTATGATATCAAAAACCTAATTTTTAAAGAGTGACACTGTTTTTGACACACATAATTTTTTTCTACAATAGATATCAATGTGATTCTTTCAAATTTAGTTTGTTAACATCCATACCTAAACCGTAGAGTTGGTCTTATATCTTTATCGTCAGTATTTTATATTTTATTGTAGTTTAAAGTTGGCATAACACTAATTTAGACATACGTGGCTTTTGACATGTATGTAACTTATTATATATTTACCCAATTTCTAAATAAAAAAAATTGATTGAAAGGTGACTCAAATATGGAGATCGTACTTATTTTTCAAAACAATTATTTTTATATTTACTATTTTTCCATGAGCATTGAATATCTCATTTTATTTTTTATAATAAACCTATATTCAATTAATGTTAAAAAGTATATACCTAAAAAATTTGAAAAGCACCAAATTCATAGTCATTAGAAAGCTAGTTCAGAGTACTTCAATCATGTAAAATTTTGGGTCTTTAGTGCTCCATTTGAACCTGGTAATTTAACTTTGAAGAAAGGAAATCATTGAAAAAACTTCAAACTATTCATGTAGGCTTCTATCTGGCTAGTTTCGATAGAAACTTAGTTTCTATCAAAACTTTTTTGCAAACTTGTGATAGAAATTAAATGCCTTAGTTTCTATCAAAACTATCTGTGGTTTACACAAGCGGTTAGCAAACCATTTTCATAGTTTCGATCAAAACTATTAACTAGTTTCCATCGAAACTTTGAAAGTGGGAACATGCCTACTCCACCCGTAGGGGTGTTTCTCTAGTCGGCTCCTAAGGGTTTTTCCCTAGTGGGCTAATAAGGAGGTTTTTTTAAAGAAATTTTTTTGTATATAAATATGAGTTTCATTTTTTACAATTTGCATTTATGTGAAATCAAGTTATTGGCTTTTGAATTAGGAAGAAAGAAATATTTGACAAACTTCAACCTATTTTCAAATTTTGGAGGAAGAATTTACGACATGGGCAATAAAGATAAAAGAGCAAGTAAATATGCATGAAGTAGAACTAAGGAACAAGAAGATGAAAATCATCGAAAAATGCTAGCAAGATACTATCTTAGATTAGTTACACATACACAGTCTTTTTTCCAATGTATTTAATTAGGTTATTTAGTTAGGATTAGGGTTTAAATCCAATTAGGAATATGATATTTATCTTAAATTACCATTACTAGATTAACTTAATATTAAGAGTTTATTTGAAATTATGTTCGTATTAAGGCCATTAGGGTTTATTCAATTATGTCCATATTTAGTCCTTAGGGTAAATATTACATTATGAATAAATTTAAATTATGAATTTATTTAGCATGAGAATTACCTTGTTTATTCAATTATGTTAATAATTTATAGTCCATTAAGGTTTATTAGATTATGATTAAATTTAAATAAATGAATTTATTTAGGATGTAGTCAACCAGGACAACCTTCCAACATTGGAAAAGGTTCATCCCAAGTTCAAACAAGTACATGTGCATCTCTTGCAAGTATATAATATAGATCTCTCTAGATTTCTAGGTCTCTATCAAACTTTATATCTTTAATTTTTAAATTTAGTGAGCGATATTTACCCTTATAAACTTACTTGATTTTATTTGTTATATTGTGCATGTGCAACTCTAGTAGATGATGAAAATGTTCGACATGAGGAAATTGAAGATGAAGCAATGGTTTTTGAAGAAGGGCTATCTGAACGTTAGATAATTTAATCAAGTACATAATATTTTACTCAAATTAGACATGTATATATGTATACATATATGTTCCCTAAAGAGATTGTATCTTGAAACTTTGTTTCATTTTTTCTTGTGTAGCCCGAGATCAAACAACAAATGAGAAAGTTAATTTATCTCAAAGATTGAAGAGAAAAATTAATCATAGAAACATAGATCATTTAATTTAAATGGATGTGGAAAAATTGAGAGAATATGCTAATAAACCTATACATACTAAGAAGGGGAAATTGAATAAAAAGTCTAAAGATATAATTGCACAATTTGAGAATCTATCAACAGTGGAGAAAACTCAACTATTATCAGTTCCACTTCTTAAAGATTAATTAAAAGAGCCATTGAGACTATTGTGTATAGATACAAGTATAAAAACGAGGAGGAATTCTAAACTAGAAAAAGATATTGTTGAAAGTGTTAAGGAAGGGTTACATTCCATTGGGAAAAAAACTAGATCTGCAGATAAATCCATTGCACGAAGAGTGATACTGACATCTATTTTAAATAAGAAAACATCCCAAAATAGAAAAATCTCTTCATTATCATCTCATTTTGGGTATAGTCAAAAGACAGTACTACATTATTTGAAAAGGAGAAACAATTTGAATGATAGTACATTAGAAGGCAATTGGGCACTAATCTGTAGAGCTCCTCGATCTGACAGGATTGGGGAAATAGTTAAGAACTTAGTTATTCAATTTTGGATTGATAATACTTGTCCTTCACCAAATAGAAGACTTATCATCAAGCAAAGGATTGGGCCTAAGGAATATATTCAACACACAAACATTTGTTGGATGTCACTCAACATGAATTGTATCTCTCATTTTGTAATTTAAATCCTAACATAAAGATTGGACAAACAATGTTTGAAAGATTGAAGCCCTATTTTGTGAAGATAAATAAATATTTTGAAAGATGTTGTTGTTGATATCATGTTGAATTTGATCTATACTATGAAGGGTTTCGAAAGATGATAGAAGAAAGTGTTGGAACTTCTCAAAATACTTTTCCTAAACGACCGAGTCAATTCATAACATCAATCTTATGTGACAAACCAAATGATTGTGGAATAGGTGAAATAGATTGCATAAGAGGATCTTGTGAAACATGTGGTAACTTGAATAAATTTCCTTTGAGAGAAGAAGATACTAATACAGCAAGGATGGTAAAATGTAAGAGATATAAGTACATAAAGTCAAAAACAAAAGCTGGAAAAGAATCAACAAGGTTAGAATATGTAGAGGACGAGATATCGGCTAGAGAATTTATGTCAAATTTTTATAAATTGATTCAACCATATATAAGCCATGCATTTTTTGCTAAGTGGCAAGCAAAACAATTTCAAACACTAAGAGAAACTTTCCCACTTGGAACAATTCTATCTGTTATTGACTTTGCAGAGAATTACTCTTTCGTATCTCAAAAACAACTTCAAGTAGAATACTACTATACAGAGAAGGTTACTATTATGGTCCAAGTATCTTATTGACATGCACAAATTGATTTGGATGGTGTGGAAAGTACAGATCAAGCACGAGTCATTAAAAAAGAGTATCACTTTTACATTAGTGATGGCAAAGAACATGACACACATTTTGTGAAACATTGTTTCAAGACATTTTTTGAATATTTGAAAAACAAAAACATTAAAATAGAAAAAAATTTTGTATGGTCAGATGTATGTGCAGCACAATTTAAATTAGCTAGACCATTTTATGCATTATGTAGATATTATCGATACCCTAATATACCACACATTTGGAGTTTTTTTGAAAGTGGACATGGAAAGGGTGAGCATGATGGTGCAGGAGCTTGTATCAAACACACTTTAAGAAAGTATCAAATGGACTATAAAGGATATCACATTAATAATGCTCATGATGTGGTTAAGTGGTGCAAAACACATTTTTCGGTGCCAAAAAATATAGATAACACATCATCACAAGTGGATCGAGTCATACCACTTAGAGTGTTTTGGGAGGTATCAGGTATATATAAATTAATTTGTTCATATTTTTAAATTGAATCTTAAATTTATATTTAATATGTTACCTTAGATGATCTCTAACTAAATTATGGACCTTGTGTACATTCAAGTGTTGATAGAAGATCAATGCATGCATGCAACAGGGTAGAGAAGACATGATCTTTGCATTCATTTATGAGTACAAATAGTAATGTGTGGTCATTGTACACAAGCGAATACTCATGTTTTTTTCGTAACTGTATTGATGAAGACTATGATGGTTGCATTAATCAAGAATGTGGATATGTGGGTGAATGGACTTTGGTGCCAGTAGATGTTATTAATACGAATGAGTTTGAGGACAAAAACTATGATGATATTCCATTGATTTCTAGTGATTATAACCATATTTTAGGATTGATCAAAGTTGGTATGTATGAACTATATATATACTTGGATCATGTACATGTATACATTTTTCATAATTTTAGTTAATTTTTATTATATATATGTACTTATGTACATGACGTGTATCTAAAATATTGACATATATAAGTTTGTGTAGGAAATGTTTTTGCAGTCATGGAAGAATTAGAAAATGTAGAAGATGTTAGCTATTATTTATTACATTGCACCATGGAAAGAGAGAAGCTAACAAAGACTAAAATAAGTGATGAAATTATTTTTCCCGTAGGTTAGTATATAGTTGAATTATGTATATATGTATGCCAAGTATCTATGTTTTTAATGAATTCAAATTCTTTGACTTAAATTCAAGATTGATGTACTTTTTAAATGTGTACATGTGTAGGTTTTGTTGTTGTAAAAGGAACATATTTGAAGCAAATAAAAGTACTTGAAAATGGGATTCATTTCACCCATTATCAATCGAACAATAAGGTATATCAATATAGTAACCATGTTATTGCCACTGGTCTAACTCTTCATCCAGTCAAAGGACCTGGAATACGTAAGTGGAGGCTCCATATTGATGATCATGAGAAAATATTAAATGTTATCCAAGAATGAGCTGATCCACTTGATATGAGATAGAAACAACTCCTAATTTGAAATGTAATTCAAGAAAAATTTGAAATTTGGTGGAATAACTAATTTTCTAAATTGAACTTTTACTCTTTCATTTTTAACTTGATGTCTTGATTTCAAATTTTCATAAAGTAACTAATTATAGAAGTTATGAACTTATATGTATGTGTGTACACTAATTACTTGACATGTGCACATTGAGGGAAAGAAATTCGAACACCACTTGTCTTAAGGGGATGAAATTAGGAGTTTGTAAAATTAATTATGTTGAACTTTCTATTTCACTTAGCTTGTCAATTTTAGGACACATGTAAGCTTTCAATTTAACTAATTAGGACATGTGCTTTCAATTTTAGGACATATGAACTTTCAATTTAACTAATTACTTGAAATGTGAACTTTCAAGTTCAAATTGCAATTTGTTTAACTAAATTTTTAACATGTACATGTTTTAAGTTGGACTTGAATTAGAACATTGGGCTTAAGAGGATAAAATTCTAGGATACATGTGTACAAATTAAAATTTCACTATGATTAAAATTTGAAATGTAACTCAAGAAAAATTTGAAATTTGGTTCAAACTATTTGAAATTTGGTTGAACAATCATTTGATCAATTTGAAATTTGGTGGAATAACTAATTTTCTAAATTGAACTTTTACTCTTTCATTTTTAACTCGATGTCTTGAATTCAAATTGTCATAAAGTAACTAATTATAGAAAATATGAACTTATATGTATGTGTGTACACTAATTACCTGACATGTGCACCTTGAGATAAAGAAATTTGAACATGACTTGTCTTAAGGGGATGAAATTAGGAGTCTATAAAATTAATTATATTGAACTTTCTATTTCACTTAACTTGTCAATTTTAGGACACATGTATGCTTTCAATTTTAGGACATGTGAGCTTTCAAGTTCAAATTGTAATTTGTTTAACTAAATTTTGAACATGTACATGTTTTAAGTTGGACTTGAATTTGAACATTGGGCTTAAGGGCTCGATAAAATTCTAGAATATGTGTACAAATTAAAATTTCAGTATGATTAAAATTTGAAATTTAACTCAAGAACAATTTGAAATTTGGTTCAAACTATTTCAAATTTGGTTGAACAATTATTTGATCAATTTGAAATTTGGTGGAATAACTAATTTTCTAAATTGAACTTTTACTCTTTCATTTTTAACTCAATGTCTTGAATTCATTTAACTTTCTATTATATTGAACTTTCTATTTCATTTAACTTGTCAATTTTAGAATACATGTACACTTTCAATTTAATGAATTAGGACACATTCTTTCAATTTTAGGACATGTGAGCTTTTGATTTAACTAATTACTTGACATGTGAGCTTTCAAGTTCAAATTGCAATTTGTTTAACTAAATTTTGAACATGTACATGTTTTAAGTTGGACTTGAATTTTAGAACATTGGGCTTAAGTGGATAAAACTTTAGGATACATGTACAAATAAAAGGGATGAGTTCTATAGATTAACTCAAGTTAGGAATTGTGTACAACTAATTACCTGATACTTGAACATTTAATACATGATATATTACCAGACATTTAAATTACATGAACTATATATATATATATATATATATATATATATATATATATATATATATATATATATATATATATATATATAATCAATATATTACATGTGTACATATCTAAATAAATTACTTACATATCTTAGATAGAAACAATTTATAATATACTAGATCTAGATCTATAATGTACATTAGATTCCACAACATAATGTAACATGTATCAATTATCTCAAGAACAAATAACAAAAACATGTATCTATCTAGAGATCTATCAGAAGATTATATCAAATATAAATAGCATGCACACATTTGGACATGTAGATCTAGGTACATCTATATCAAATCAAATGTAAATATAACATGCATCATGTGTGTATATAAAGTGTTTATCTAATATATGAATGTCTCTTTGGATGAAAGTCTAGAACAAATCATCTAGATAAAAAAAACTATAGATCATCAGGTGCAGTGCTATCATCGCCATGCCTCCTCACAATGTGATCTAAAGATTAAATAGTATCAATGTGTTCACTAGGATGTGCTAACCCCTATATATAAATTCAAGAGAAAGTGATATCAATACATACATACATTTAATCAAGAGAAAGTGATATTGAAATACATGTACACATAATCAAAACATAAATAAACATTACCTATCCACTATTGACATCATCCAATGAGTCTCGACGATGTACATGATCTAGCATCAAAGCTGGAGTAAAAAGAGGCACGTCCCCCTACATTGTACATGTGCACGTGCAACACATCAAGTTAAAATTTCTCCACATGATTACATTTGAATCTACATGCATGATATACATACATGTGCACAAATGCACATGTCTAAATTAAATTAGTTTCAAATGATTGAAATTTTAACATGAATTTTTTTTTTAACCTCTGTAGATGGTGGCATCTGATAATACTCAAACTGCGTAGCATCAATTCTGTCCACTAATGTATCTAGATTTCACTGCATCGCATCAAGGTCAATCTCTGCATCTACGCGGGCCCCATGACTGGTGACTAGCACATTTCCTAATAATGATGAGCCATGTGGACTATGTAGATGAGATGGCATAGAAGTAGAATCATCACATTTCAACAAGTCCATCCATCCTGTGGTCAAAAAGCTCAAATCAACATCATTAAGGCCCATATCTAAACTCTAAGCCTGCT